>OX596382.1:171588357-171611175 GCA_951394425.1 Tipula unca | reverse complement strand
TAGAGTGAGGAGGGAGAGAATGAAAACTGTATAGAATTTTTTTTGTTCTGCTATAATTTTTAAATTCAGTCGATTCCCTGCATCCATTAAGTTCTGTCATTCATAATTTTTTAAAAATCAAAATTTATTTTTTTTAAGTTTTTAATTTATTTTTGATTATGTTCTGTTAATTTATAGTTTTTTTTTTAAAAAAATTATATTTAAATCCCAAAGCACTTCCTTTTTGGAAATTTAATTGTTAATTTTTCCTGGAAAATTTACCAAAAACCAAACCAAACAAAACTCTAAATAAACAAAATTTATATAAATAAATAGAGAAACGAACTACCTGTTTCGATTTTTTTATTTTTTTTTTATTTTTAACTGTTTTGTTTTCCGGAAAACTCGGAAAATTATTTTTACTATACATTGTTTAATTATTATACATAAAAGTGAAAAAAGTGTAAATAAATTATTTATTGTTGTTGTTTCTTGTTAATGATTAAAACAATTTTTAGTTTGACGAGCATTTTATTTTGATTTGGTGAAAATATAAAATATGTGATTTTCGTGTTTTCGTGAAAAATGGAAAGCTTTTATTGAAGAGCAATATATTATACATATATTAAAAATATTAGATTTAAGATAAAATAACAAATTGAATAGAAAAAAGGGGCGCGTCGCAATTTTTTTGTTCAAATTTACGTTGATTTTCTCGTGAATGACCTTGAGCTGATTGTTTTTTTTTTTTTTGTTCTGCGGTACAATGAGTAGTGTTCTCGCTGCAGTAAAAACTATTGCACCAAGCGTTCGTCGTCGTCGTCGTTGTGAAAAACAACGTCTTGAATTGTATCACGGTGATCAACCGGATGTTGTACCATGCTGGGATACAATTCCAGCCCCACCGATAACACCACCAGCTGCATTTTTACCACCCGGCTATAAACGTTCATCTTCGAAAAAGGGTAAAGGTAAGACGAGATGTAGAGTTTGTATGTGTGTGTGTGTAACTCCGCATATAAGTACATATATAAAACATCAACACAAGGACACAATTTTATATGGATTTCTGTAATAGAAAAATTTACACGCCATTCGTTGTCATTTTCCATTTGCGTTGTTTCGATATGGAAAATAAGAAAAAACATTTTCTTCGAGCATTTTATTTTTATTGTTGCACAATATTTGAAGGTTAAAGCCAAAACGAAAAAATTGGTTTGCATTATTTGTTGACTAAAAAGCTATGGATTTTCTACAATTTTTTCCGGAAATTAAAAAGATTTTCCGTATACGAGTAACAAGAATTATATATTAGAAGTTTTTGGCATTTTCATTGGCAATGGTTAATTTGTGTGGTGTAGTATGGCTTGCTGGAAATATTTTTTTTTATTGTTAAGGGATTTCGTTGTGGTCGTGAGTCGTGACGTCCTAAACTGTCACTGTATGGATATAAGTAAATTTGTTTTATACTAATTTTGATTTTCTTTTCTTTTCCATTTAATTTCAGGTAAGTCGTTATACTATTTATCTGTCGAACCCACTGGATTTAATTCAAGTGAGTACTAAATACCACAATCAATATATTATTAAGATTTAAAGAGGAGTTGTGTATATGATACATATTAGAGCACGTTTATTTCGAGAAATTTAAAACTTAAATATAACTTATGTAACATAATATGTTGTTCGACATACAATAATTTTATACGTGATCAAATTTTCTCAGTTCAAATATATTGCATAAGTATGTATATGCAATTTTATTCGAGAAGTTTGATTGGTTAAGTTTTATTTCGGCGAATTGCACATAATATTTATACTTGGAAAATATTGTGGAAAATGTATATACGATAAAAATAACGAACGACTGCAAAAAAACTAAATGAACAATTCGGTCTAGTCATGAAGATCGATTTTTCTATTTTTTTTGTATGATTGTTATGCTTTTATAGTTGAGAGTTGGAAAAACTGTAGAGACGAATTTGTTTTCTTTTGGATGGAAATTTAAGTATAGTATGTATATACGTAGGAAAAAGGAAGGTCAATGATTCTAGTGGTAATTTAGAATTTTAACAAAAATTAATATTCAAAATTAATGATTATTCGCATCTTCAAAAATGTTAATTACATAATATTCTGGAAAATCAAATTTTGGGAAAATACGTCATGTACCGTAGGAAGACCTATGCTTCAATGTGAAGTGTTGCACTGGCTTATATTTAAGACCTATCAAATTGAGATTGAATGCTTAGGTGAACTTTATTCTTTGCCATTTTGGAATGGTAAAATATTAAATCATAGAAATTTGGAAATTTTACAGAAAGAAGGATTGATGATGTACATATTTAAATTTATGATTTCAAAGAGATTTTGAATTTTATATGTGTATAGTAGTGAGCATGGTCAACATACAAGTTTTATTAATTTGAAATGAAATATCTTACAAATTAGAAGTCCCAAAAAACAGAATTTCAAAAAAAATTCTCGGTTTAAAATTAGTAACGTAGGTGAATATTATATAGTCAATTCTGATTCAAATTATGTGAAACCATCTAATTTATTTTCAATTTTTCTTTAAACCAATTAAAATTAAAATTAAGTCTTACTCATTTTTGTTGAAATACTGAAATTTGCTATAACGTGGCAAATTGGACTGTATACCATCTTCCAATTTTAAGTGGCGTAGTAGTGGCCAATAGGATCTCAATCCCTATGAGTCGTCCGTACAAAAGCCTTTTTTCTTTTGTTTTAATTTACTATAAAAGGTGCCACATTTATTTTTGTAGCGGTAATTCTATTAACCAAAAATTACCAGCGCTGGCATAGTAGTGGTCAACTGGATCCTAAACTCAATCGTTTTAAGGAAATAGTTATCCTTCCTGAAGATTAGACATGCGATTTGTCTTCAATTTATTTACATTGAAAGGTTCGGATAGACAAACGTTTATTTAGACGAACATGTGGCACTTTCCACTATCAAAAAATGATCAGCGTTGGCAAATATGATCTCAAACTCAATTTGATCATTCTGGTTAAAGAATCAAATCAAAATCTGATTGCAATCATTGTGGCAATACCTCAAATAGTGTTGTGGTGAATTATTTAATAAGGATTTTTCATTCATATGACGTTTTATTATTTATTCAGATGAAATGTGGCACACAAAATTTAATCTATTCAAAGTTTCTCTCAAATTGACAATACACTTACACAATATTGTTGAAAACAATTAATAGTGCTGAATTACAAAATGTCAAACCATAAACAAATTGATTCGATAACTCGTCCACATAAGTTGTTATTCAATTTGTAAGCGACTTACAATTTGATTTACATATTTACTATCCAATTCGTTTGGTGGTCGTACACAAAAAATTGATTATTTGGACGATTTGAAACACTGATTCCGTTTTAAAACCGCTAATTATAGTTTTTTCCGAAAATGTTTCAGCCACTGGCCAATTGGCCACAGACATACGAGTATACTATATAGTTGTTGTAGTATGATGAATGATACAATAAGATTGGTCGAGCGTATTTAGCACATTCAAATCGGATCGATACGATGAAAGTATAAAGTTGGCCAAAATTAAAGTATTGGGTTTGAATTTCGCGTAATTTATATTTGTTGTACTGGTGTGTTTTGTATTTATTGTTATTCTGAGTATATAGAAAGCATTCTAAATACTATGTATGTACTAACTAATCGAGCAAATTAATAAAAAGAAATTTTTGAATTTTTATCACGTCAAGAAGTGGATAGTAATTAGATATTTGTATACATTATGCTTATCAGTTATGTAAATTAATGCTTGAATTTGTTTTTCGTTTTATATACTGGGAATTCCTATATACAAGTATAGATAATTTATAAAGCAACAAAATTATGTATGTACATACGTATGTGCTATCAAAGTACTTTTATGAGATTCATATATGCTGCGTTTATATGTGAAACGCAGCATATATGAATCTCATAAAAGTACTTTGATCGCACATACGTATGTACATACATAATTTTGTTGATTTATTTCACTATTTGATTTTGTTTAACTTTTATAAAAGTCAGCAGCATTGGAATTAAATGTTATCATGTACCATGTCAATATTAGTAATTAGTGTAAATGCAATGGAATATCTCCATCTTCCCCATCTTGTGCAGGTATTCGGAGAAATACCCGTGGCCCGTAAGAAATTGGGTGATATAAAAATTTACCTCCGTATCTTCTATCCAGCCACTCCACCAGGTTTCCGAGCAATCTTCTTGTCCATCGGCCGCGGCCCTCTGTTTCCCACATCTCTTGCCAGCATCGCATGATGTGTTATCTTGCGACAGTCTTTGCTTCTATCTTCTAGAGGAAGGTTGTCCTTCCTTTCGTATATTCTCTTCCGCTCTTGTGCCATCTGATCTATAGGAATAACCCCAGCGATGACCAGAATAACCGGCTCAGATATATGTATGTATGAGAAATTCGCATAATATCAGGAAATTAAATTAAACTTTAATTTTTTTAATTTTCCAATTATAATAGCAACTCAAAATGTACTTGGTAGGCATTTTTGAGTTATAGTTGTAACCGGTGGTTCACTTTAAATCTTAATTTAATCGACCAAATATATCTGATAAATCATTCAACCGACTGAAATAACGAACCAATAAATCAGAGTATACTGTAGTAGATTGAATCCTTAATTGACGTGTATGGTCTATTAAAATTTCACTGTATTTTTTGGGTAACTATCCTTAATTCCCAATTTCACTTCACCTTTTATTGCATTATTACACTTAACACTTTACTTTACTTTTGGCTTTTTTACTGGATCTCCGTGATCAAAATTCTATTCAAAATATATATCGAGCAACTAAAACGGATCCAAAAAATTATAAAACATATTTAATTGGTTCGTCTCATTTATTATTACAGAAATCAACTATAATGTTGTGCAATAAATCCGCTTAAACAATATATGCAGGTGTATGTATATAGATTTGAAATCACATTTGAAAATTTTCAATTTTTACTACAATATTTTAATTCAATTATAGTTATATTTCTTAATAAAGTTTAAAATCCGAATTATTAAATTTTTAAAATTGGAGTGATAAACGCTCATGGAAAACTTCAATTAATGGTGGACATTTTTTGAATTTTAGAGCATTGCTCCAATTTTTGAAATATACAAAACTCACTAATTTAGATAAATTTATTTGGGTTATTTTTCAAACTTAGAATTTTAATTCGAATTTCAGATGATTTTTCGATTTTCGGAATATCACTCAATGGATGCTAAATAAATATGTTGTCCAAATTTATTAAGAGATTAAGTTGAGTCATCTGTTGGAAAAATGGATATGTATTTAAAAAAAACTTTTAAAAAACCGCAGTACGTTATGGTTTACAATATATAACCGCAATCAGGCTAGATCTAAACACTTGATCTTTGAAATCTGACAACGTTCGAAAATATGCTGTGGAGATTAGATAGATCTAACTAAAATAATGATAACATTTGCTAAGTTGCTCAGTATTTAAACAAAAATTCGATTTGATATCTAATCAATTCATCCTGTTAAAGCAAATATCAAAACAAAGTTGTATTTAATTGTGTTGAAACATGAATATGACAAAATTACTCATATTTTAGCATACATTATGTTTAATTATAGTGCTTAACTTATATTCACCTTACTAAAATTGTTTGTCTAAGGTAAATATAATTAATTATGATTAATTAATTACGGTAGCTGAAAGTTAATACAGATATTTGAGAATTTTTTTGATTTAACAAATCAAATTGTAAAACTATGAAACATTGCCCCCCCCCCCCCCCCCCCCCATCCACATAAGTTTTGACGGCAGACTAGCTAAACAGACAATTGTGTTTATGTACATATAATTTTTCTACTAAATTTACCCATAAAATACCATAACCCGTTTAAGAATATAGGAAAAATCCCAAAGTAAATTGCTTCAACAGTTTAATCAAATTTTTAATAAGGATCTTGGTGAAAATCCTTTAGAGAATATAATATTATATCGAGAGAAAAAAAATTGTATGGTATGTACGAGTATATACCACTGACGTGACGAGGAGTAAAAAAAAAATAAAAATAATGAATGAAATTTAAAGAAAAAGAAAACGACACATCAAATGAAAAATTTGATGCAATCGATCCCCAGCACAAGCGCTCGCTCTTCACTCGCTATATACATTATACTTATACAGCTTTGTATAAATATTTAGAAACAATTTCGGTATTGACGTCATTCTTTCACTCATTCATGGAAATGTATGTATATGAAAAATCTTTGAATTTTTTATGGGGGGCAACAACAGCAACACATCGCTCGATATACTCGTAATAACCGAACGTAGGTAAATAAGTATATACATATATATGTAATATATACATATATAGACATAGGTAAGGTATGTATTATAATATATACCGTACCCAATAAATTTCAAGGTAAGTAAGGAGAGATTTATTGTCACACAAAAATATATAGGATTTTCCGATAATAGAGTTTTCGTGTATACCAGAAAATGTATCCCTATACGACCCATTTTTGGGTTTAATTTTTTTGTATTCTGTTGAGAAAACAATTGAACAAAACCCGTTCTTTTTATAATTTTATTTATTAATTTTCTAAAATTATAAAAAATGGGAAATTTCTCTTTTTTTTTTTGATATAATGTATGAACACAACAAATGTCAGTCAGTTAAAAATAAAACAAACAAAAATTTTATTCGTATATTTTAATTAAAAATCAAATGATTAATCGTTTGTCATATGCGAGTGCACTTAATTTTTAGACGGATTTTCAGGGTTGGCTCTCGCTCTCTCCTCTCGATATTATTATTTTCTGGTACATTTTATTTGAACATCAATTGATTTTTTTCTGCGGAGGTTTTCACGAACAGTATGGAAATATGTATACATACAGGAAATAAAAAAAATTGATTTTCTTTTATTATCGAAAAGTGCGCTACGATATATTAAGAGTTTTAATTCATGATGTATATCATATATACGTACGAATATGTACATATTATGTATTTGGAAAAACAAATGAAAATCGTGTTAAATATTTACGTGTTTCGAATAAATATTAAGTATGTAGTTTAAAATGATAATTTAACAATCCAAATTTAGATTATAAGTATAGTATAGTATAGTCGATCTGAATCATTTCAACTAACTGAGTAAATTTGACTAATTTATATAATATGTACATGTGGTGATTGATTAATGAAGTCTAAAGTATGTACCAAAATATTTAAAAAGAAAATGATTTTGGCATCGTAAATATATGCATCCCGTCATAATATTCATAAAAAACTATTTTTATTTTATATTTTCTTATCTCGCTCTCGAGAAAATGAACAAAACAAACTTGTTGCCTAATAAATAACAATCATAAAACAGAAAGAACAAGAAACTTTTATACTTTTGAAGCATCATAAAAAACAAAAGAAGTTGAACTAAAATCAATGACATGCCGCATATATGCCATCCATATTCACACTCCATAATAAAAAATAATAAAAACAAACGAACGTCATGTCATCGTCATCATAAATATTTCAGTTTGTATTCGTTATATATGTATATTTAAATTAAAAATCGCGAAATAACGACGAATGACAAAAAGAATTATGAAGGACGAAAGGATAAAAAGAAACACACATACACACAGAGAAAAAAATGAAATGTCCATGAATGCGAAATTATTACAAGCGCAGACTCTTTAAATCTTCCATATATTTTTTTTACAGAAACCCCATCTTGGGTGCCAAATTTTTGACAGCTCTCTAATTGACTTATCATTTGTTTGCTTAAATTAAATTTAATATTTTTGGGTGATTTTTTAGTCGATTCCTCATACTTTTCTGTGTCATTCCATCGTTTTGTAAATGTCATTCAATAAGCGGCTTTATATGTATAAATAATATTATGTATATATGTACTCATATGTACATACATATGTACATATATTGATGTTTTCTGTGTGTAGGGGTGACTGTCATATACAAATGATTTTGTTTTTGTATAAATATCCTTGTAAATATGTGCGTATTTCAGGATATTAATTTTGACAGATTAATATAAATAAATAATAAATGTCGATTTGTAATTATGTTGATATTGTATATAATTATAATATATGTATGTATATACATACATACATACATATATGTAATAAATATCCATTACGGTTCCAAAAAATTCATTACCATGTATATCTGCGCATGACGTCACGTGGCATCTGTTGAAAATCATACCCTCCATCTCATTCCCTCCCAAATACTAAAATTTCCACAAGTACACAGGATGGATCTATATTATTATAACTACCGTTCCACCAATCCCCGTCACGGCTCTAACTTTTACTACATATTTGATTGTTTTTCTCAACAAAACACATACACATAAAAACAAAACAAAAGAAAAATTGTTGAAAAAGAAAAAGGCAACAAAAAGAATAAATTTTGTTTGTGTTGTTCATTTCTATTTCCCATCTGAAGGAAAATCAATAAAAATTGTTTTTTTTGTACTTAGTCGAGGGAGCATAGATTTAATTTTACCCAGAAATGAAAAAAATCGTTTTTCAATTAGTCATACTAATTTTCATTGTTTTTCGGTTTGCGTTTTAAGTTTTTGTCGCTCACTATTATGTTGTTCGTTTTGTGTAGCGTATTTTTCTTGAGGTAAAAAACAATATTATTTGTACTATCTGGGTACCGTTGAAATGTTATAAATAAAACGAAGAACGATAGGGTTAAAAGAATACTTTGGTCGCACTACTAGACTGCTGTTTTAAATATTTAAACTGTAAATAAGAATTCATGTATTTTTTCAATATTTAATCGTAAATTGCTCAACCTTAGTGAACTTGTATCAAAGTAATCGCGTAATTACTTTCGGTGGCTGTATATAAAAATAATAGATTAGTTATTAGTTTATGTAATCTTTACTCGGTCTTTTAATTTTATTTTTTCACTATTCTATATACGAAAACTCAATGTTTCATCAATGATAATCGAAATACTGTCAACTTTATCAGCAAATATCATAAATTCAATTCCCCAGCTTGTCAATTTTCATTTCACTCAAATCATTGTCAAATACAGGTGAGTACTCTTTATGATGCTGTACGTTTAGTTCATTTTATTAAAATATGTTAGACAAGAATTCTTTCGTCTTTCGGATAATTGTCATCGATTATCTGTCGTAACTTCGTTTGTATGCCTAATAAAAATTAATAATGTGATATTTAAAATTGTTAGTCAAAATAAAAATATAATTAATTTTATATGGTTCCATTGACTTGTTGGAATATTCCTAAATTCTGTTTAATTCCGATATATTAAAAATTTCCAATATTCATTAAGAAACTAGTTATAATTCCGAAAAAATCCAATTGAAATGAAACACTTTTGAAGCCTGAAAATTGTAAACCTTAAAACTTTCTTATATCAGTTTGGAAGCTATGTATCTAATCTTAAAGTCTTAAGTAAGAGCTACATATACATACATACATATCAAACTATGATATTTACAATCAATAATAATAATCGTATGAATTTTCAAGTCACAAAAAGTCATTAAATTTGATCAACAAACATTTACACAAAATTAATGTAATAAGTTTCCTTTTGGAACAAAAATCGAATTATCAATCCTGTTTTAAATACTTACAAATATTTGGATACGAAACGACCTCTGCTACTAACATATAGGTTATCATAAAGATGCATATACGTGCTTATGATTCCGACGTGGTTGCTCTCGTGACACACAAGTTATATATAAAAAAATGCTTTTTGACATCTTTTTTGTTGAATTTTTAAGTTTTGAATATTAAACGCTCATTGAATATCGCCAA
Organism: Tipula unca; assembly: GCA_951394425.1. Taxonomy (NCBI): domain Eukaryota; kingdom Metazoa; phylum Arthropoda; class Insecta; order Diptera; family Tipulidae; genus Tipula; species Tipula unca. Next base: position 171,601,302 of record OX596382.1, on the reverse strand, counting down.
ATTGTGGCGGTAATTTTTTTCAATTAAGAGCATCACATTTTTGTCATTTGGTATATTCAATCAAAATTAAAATATAATTTTTCAAGCCTCGAGCTTAGAGACACTCAAATTATAAAAAATTAAAACAAAATTTTAGAAATTTAACAATTAGTCGTGAACTTTTAAAAGTCACCAATAATTTTTAAAAAAATTCCGAACTAATACCCAAACTTTCACGTGCGCCAATTATTTTCAACAAAACATTTTCCAGCTTCCATTTTAAATATTAGAAAACTTCTCAAATTCTTAAAATTAGTTGAAAAATTATCAATTTTATAATATGTATTACTCAGCGGTGAATAATTGAATCTTACAATATTTATCAAAATTACAGAATTTAAAGGTTGACCAAAAAAAAAAAATAAGTTAAAAATTGAAGTAATTCAATTTTTATATCAGTTTTCTAATTATAGTTGAATTTAAAAATTTTAATTTTTTTATTTTTAGTTTAAGTTGATTTTGTGTTTTCAAAGGTTTTTTTAGAGGGAGCCATTTTTAACAAGGTTGCTATATGCCAAACCCGTTCACTTGCCACGTCTGTTGGTTAAGTAGAATGATCTTAAATATCTTATTCAACTTCTAATTCATGCTATAGACAATCCATATGTGATAGATTCAACCTATATACTGCGCTTATTGAAAATATAATTAATATTATTATAATAAATAAAACAGTTTAAAAGGCCATTACTGGCCCCTTACTGAGTCAACCATCTGGCTCCAACGGTTTCGATCCTGAGCATGGTCTTCATACTGTCTAAGACAATCTGAAGATGCCAAGTCATTCTCTACATCGTGGAGCCATCGTCGCCTGCAACGACCTCTGCGCCTACCATATGGTGGCTAATGTTATTATAATAATAATAATTAATATTTTCATATTTATATTTTCTAATAAGCTAATCATGGGGATTACAACACACGACAGTTTCAATTTGAATAAAATCCCAAAGTACATTGGTAAAATACTTGTCTTAATTGCATAATTTCGAATAACAACAACTAAAATTTTTAAATTTAGTTGTAAACTTTCTACAGAATTGTAGAAAAATTGAATTAAAACTGCAGATGCTGTTTTAATTCAATTATAATCAAAACTACAGGATAGAATAACAGAGACGCATTGAGAAGCCAACTCACGACATTGAATTTATATGAAACGTTAAAGGCTGTCAATTCAAAAAAAAAATTCCAAATTTTGAAAAAAATAAAATAAAATTCGGAATTGTCAAAACTATAGTTTCGATATAGATTATTTTAATTTTATTAATTCAATCGACCCAAGATAACCCGTAAAGTGTGCTTATGATTCAAACGTAGGATTTGTAGATCACAAGGAAAACAAAAAAGTTGGAAATTTTGTAAATTTAATTTTCAAATTCCTGTATTTTAACTTGGTTTTGAAAAATTTTTAATTATTGAGATTAAATTTTAAAATTTAACATTTTTCCTAAGCGTATACAATTGTGAATATATTGTATAGAAAGAATTGAAAATTATTGTTAAACTTTTAAAATTTAAATATGTAACGCTCATGAAAATCTCCAATTTATTTTGTATATTTTTTTTAATTTTAGAGTATTGCTCCAATTTTTTCTAATATTCGAATTTCATAAGTTTAGAGACACTTTACTAGGAATTTTAGAATATTTTTAAAATTGTAAATCGAAAATTAAGTTAATTTATAGAATTTCAACATATCATTGGCATTATGCATAATTCATGTCCTGAACATCGTCCATGTCAGTATATAGCATAATATGGAACTATATATTAAATCGAACCTATAACCGTGCGGCTGCCAAGTAGCTGGTAATGGCATAAGGCACAGAAGCAAAACAGCAAGCTGCGATATACTTGAGGGAGCTTTGGGCCACAGAACGAATATAAAACAAATGCAAGAAAAAATTTGTTAGGGGTCTCTTTATTTAATACTGGCCCCAGGGCCCGAAATGCCCATAACCCGACACAGGTCATATTTCAGTCATATAACAAAACGTAGTTAAATTTTGAAGAATTTTAGAATCAAATTTTTGTTGTTCGAAACATTTCAGTGTAATTTGAAATAGTTTTTAATTTTGGATTTCAATATTTTATCTCTGTCGATTATTGTAAATCTTAAAATTGTATTAGCCTTCACGAATCATGCAACAGCAGTTGTTCTTTAACTCGTTTTTTTACGTTCTGTCATATTTAATCATATGTTATAGCTGCCGTTCCTCAAATTAGTTTTTGTATATATTTTCACTCGCCAAACACATAACAAAAATCAAATTTTTGCCACCATGTTAAGCTATTGTGATTCACATTAAATTGCGCGGGTGAAGAATCCCAAAATATTTTTTTTAATTTTTTTTGCATTCATAAAATATTGAAGGCAAATGCGCGCGGCTTATACACATATCAAAACAACAGTCATTTTTATTTTCGGTACTAAAAAACAAGAAAAAACTCGCGCGAAATAATTCGCGGCATAATATACATAAATCTTATCTTCACATAATATAATGTACATATCATTCGTTTAAACCGCTCGAAAATGTCGTGTTGTTATTACATGTGTGAAAATAGCTATATGCGATATAATAAAACGACGACAACTAACCAAAACAATCTTGACCGTGGACATGCAACTGTTGTTGTGTACTTGTGTACGCATATACACAATTCGCGATCATAATTCTTTTTATTATTATTTTATTATAAGAAATCAACAAAAATCTTTATATACGAATTTCTTAAATATTTTCGTAGTATAGTGTAAGACGATTATTACGATCTGAAAATTTAGTAGATTTCTTATTTTGCTTCGAGTATCTTTACATAAAACAAGTTAACGCGAGTGTGACACACACTTTATACTAAAATGATTCACAAAATGATGTTTTTTTGGCCGAGTGCCCATTTTGTAACTAATTATTGTGTATGTTAGAAATTTCATTAATAAGATTACAATTTTGTCGGAAGTTGATTGATTCAAAATTTTTCTGATCATATATAAATTTCGTGTTTGGTAACCTAATCGGGTGACGCGAATTTCTAAGGCGTAACAGTTTTTGGCAACGAAAATCTCACCAAAATAATCATATACATACATATACGAAACTTGCCAATTCATCTTCCCATGCACAAATACCAAATTGTCACAGAGTTCAGTTAGCACTTCTAAGCAAGTATATTTATCGACAATGAACAATTAGCGTGTGACGCGAAGAATTATTTTTTCAAAAACTTGTTTTTGTGAAAAAGAATTAAAATTCCTCAAATATTTTTATAAATTTTCTATTTTTCGTCGTTTTATTTAAAGATAAATCGAGATTGCTTATATATATTTGTATCTAGTGTAGAGGAATTCAGAGATTTATTAAAAACCACTTTGTGCCTGCTCTCTGCGTGTCTATTTATAATGCGCGACGTTTTTTTTTTCTTAATCAACAATTGTTCGGAAGAGAATATTTTTGTTATCGTTTTGGTTTCGTCACTGAATTTTTGTCGCATACTTTGTGAGTAGATTAATGCTAAAATTAAATGTAAATGAATTTTAGTTAAGTTTAGGTGTATGGCGCATTCTAACGACCTTGCAAACTATTAATATTCATTTAATGTTTGTTTAGAGTTTTTTCATTGAACTTCAAATGGGAATAGATTAATTTGTTACATCACATATACCTCAACTGTATATATTTCTCAAATTCTTTAACAAATTAATAAAACTGACAGCTGGATGCGTTGGCTTGGAATTTCAGAATTACATTATGCCTTTTCGAGTGCCATTCTTGTTCGATCAAGATATTGATAAAAATCAATTTAGAATTCGATAATTTCAACTATTTGTTTCCATTTCTCAAATTCTATATAAATATGCTTAGTAAACTAATTCATTATATTTATCAATACTCTGTTTGGTTCACACAAGGTGCGAAGTTTGTTGTGGATAAAATGAGCTAAATAGAACAATCTCTCTAATTTACCAACCAGGCCCAGCCTCCGTCTTCATTCATTTAGTGTCCACTAAAAACATAAATCAACCTTTGCGCTACGATTAATTTTTTTTATTATTATTTATAAATTACTGTAAATGAATGTAATTTTATTGACCTTTCCAAGCACTCACATAGTAAAACACGAGAAAGTGCAAAACAATTTTTTGTGTGTTTTACTGTGTGAGTGCTAGAACAGTGGACTGGAATTTAGTATCGAGATTTTTTATTTTTTTTATAATATATTTATAAATTATAGTAAATGGAATTTTATAAAAAAATAAAATTTCGATATAAAATTTCAGTTGATCTTGCAAAGCACTCACATAGTAAAACACACAAAAAATTGTCTAGCACTAATATAAGACAATTTTTCTTGTGTTTTACTATGTGAGTGCTTGGAAAGGTTGACTAACATTTGTAGCAGCAAAGTGTTATGATTTATTTTTGAATTTAATTTTTGTGAATCTGAAATATTTTATTTTATAGTGACGACTAGTTAATGGACCTACAATAATAAAAAATGTCCGCCAAATCATTTTTAGTGATCCTGGGGTACAGCGGAACATTTACGTCATCAATTGAAATAACATTTTTAATTAAATAAATTAGTATTATTATATTTATGTGTTTTGCAATAATGTTCGGCACAATTTTATATGTTAGAGACACACGGGTCTCTCCTAGGAAATCAATCAAGATTATTAGAAATTATTTAATCTCAAAATCCACCCAATAGTTAAATATAACTAAATTAGTTCTTAGAGATTTTAGTAATAAAACAGTATCTATTTGAATGTCCTATAGAATTGAATAACGCCCGAAGGTAAGGTGAGCGTGGCTGCTTCGGAACACTTGTGACGGATGACGGTTCATTTGGACGCCACAGTATATTACTTTTCTTTCATCTCTATATTGGAACCATTCAGAACTATTTAAGTATAGCGTTCTAAATTCTCTTCTTCCTCCTCATCGCAAATTTCATTGAAAATCGAAATTTCTATCCACAATTTGTTAGATAGAAATTAGGATTAGTAGTAAAATAATAAATTCAGGATTTCTTGTCGTGTGGATTGAACAATGCGAATTCAACTTGGGAACTTACGTCTATTAAAAAAATCGTATGTAGTGGTTTAATGATAAAAATTGGCAAAGTTTTATAATAATTTTAAAGAATTGTGAAAAATATTTGAGATTCGGAATTTTTAAAATTTGAAGCCCGAATTTTGAAATTGTGTAAGTACATGCTGAATTATTATTTGGTACACATTACACATTTTGTACACTAGCGCCAAAGGTGGTTATATTTAAAATGAAACTTTATCTAATAACCAATAAACACCATCGTCTTTCAACACGCTATATAAATTACATTAATTACAAATTTAATTAAATATTTTAGTGGTTAAACATAAATGTTATGTGCGGTTTTATGCAATGGTTTGTTTATATCATTTATTAGTTATAATATACACACAACTTATTTAATTGATGAAATTCTTCTAATTTCAATTAAAATTCGTATATCTGCGGAATATACAATTTGGTTAACCTTGATTATGGTTAGAAAAAATTGTATATTTCCATCTCAAACACAACAACGACAATAATTTTCATTTTATAATCGAATTTACATTTTTGTGACGCGGAGAAATCATATTTATGTGGAATGTCTATATATGTGTGTGTGTGGGAAGGACGAGCTACTCATCCCAACCAATTTTATTGTGTTGTTATAATTTTTTGTTATTTTTTTTTTGTTCAAAATAAATAAATGAAAATGGTGTGAAATAATGGTTTTCTCACCCTTAAAACGCGCGTGTTCGTGCTAAATCTAAACCGAAATTGTAATAGACAAATGGTGCGAACTCACAATAAAATAATAGAATAAGCGATTCTAATTTAATTAAATTTTTTTATATTTTCGAATTTTTGAAGATAATTTGTTTACTTAATTACCGTTGTAGTATTTTAAAAGTAATATGTATATATCTGTATACTATAGCGAAGGGGAGATAAATTGATCGATTAGTGTACACGAAAATTTAATTAAATTTTTCTATATACATACATACTCGTATACGCAAATACAAACATATATAAGAATTTCTTACGACCCGAATTGATCGATTGGAAACCTTTATTCAATTACTCTGTGTATTGTGTTGCTCCGTTGATATGTGAAATTCACTTTCAATCTGTATATAAGTGAATCAATCATTTCGATTGCCAAATCGATGTATTTTACACAAACTATACATACAGCGCTTCACAACCTTAACATTGATTTTTGACTATGTCACCGCTGCACAACAGCTGGCATTTATTTTTGGCACCGAAGTATAAAAACAATTATACAATTATGCTGTGTGCCTCACGCCAATATTTTCAGCTAGTTATGCTATTAATCACTAGGCGGCTACCAACTGGCTAATTCATTTACCCTCCTTGTCAGATTGCTGTTCATTTTAGTTATCATTTTGTTTGGGTTGGACAACAAAAATTGGAGTGCTCACATATTTTGAAAATAAGAAAAGAATCAAAATTTACTTCATTCATTCATCATTTAAATTAGTTTATATACTTCATTCATTCATCATTTAAATTAGTTTATAAGTTTTATTTTACTGTTGATATTACCGCGCCGTTTGAATTCTTACTAGAACCTTTTCAGAATGTAGTGGATTGGGAATTATTATTATTATTAAAGTTGGCTGCAATCAATGCCACTCTGGGCCCATGGTGCAAACCGAGGATGAATTGGGAATTAGAAAATTACAACTGAATCTATGAATTTTTTTTCAGTCATTAACGAACAACTTAAATGTTTAATCAAGCGTACGTCTAAGCAGGACGTTGAGCACCATGTATGTACATATGTACGAGTATATAGACATTGCTAATTTCAAACAATTACTTTTAAAACAAAATATGTAGATAATTTTTTTTGAAATTAAATGAAATTTTCTAAAATTAAACGAATTTTGAAATAATCAAAAAATTATTTAAAATATTGGTATGTCTTGCCAAATTCGTTAAATCTAAAATCGCCTTGAATTCTAATTATCGTCTAAATTAAATACTTCTAAAATTGGGGCAAAATTCGGAAATTTGAATAACGCTTATATAAAACATTTTTCTCAATTATACGAAATCAATCATAATGAACGTGAAAGATAAAAACCTTGAGGATAATGTGAAAAAATTTGTGACGTGCGGTTTCTAAATAAATATTTGTTTCGCCGTCACCACATAAACAAAGGGTTATCCAATTTCTCTAAATTAAATTTGTGTGTGTTGTAACAAACGCAAAAAAAATTATGTTTTGAGTTTTTCGTAAAGATTATCTTGTGGGAGGGTTTGGTGGTTGTGGTGGTTGGTATTTTTTTGTTAAGATGACAGCCAAATATTTGTCGTCGTCGTTTTGTTTACTTTCTACTTTAGCTTGTGGTTGTATGTGTGTGTGTATGTGCGTTTCAAGGATAAAAACATTTACGTGATTTATTGTGTAAAAGTTGAGTGTGCTGCTACTACTGCTGCTACTGTTAACAAAACGACATGTGTGGCAATTTGATTTGGAGAACCATACACCCATATTTTTGTGTTATGCTTGCAATCTTTTCGAGACAGATCTAAAATGCTGATAACCAATTTTTTATTTTGTTTAATTTTCCGCATACATATAATGAAAACCCCTAAATAGCCACTTGAGAATTTTTTTGTAAATATACAAACCAAATAAAAAAAAAAAATAGTATTTTCCTTCCATTTACAATATGAGAATCACTCGAAAGTTTTCCAATTTATTTTTTGCTAGCGTTTCATCCCGAATATAATGAACATCGCATGAACCTATCTGAATACAAATATATAGCATAATAATACGCAGTATGTAGCATGGAAAAGAACACAAAACATCAAATAAAAGGCAAAATCTGTATTTGACTTTTCCAGAAAAAAAATTAAATCGCTAAACACACAACAACAATATCCATTTCGTATATATATATATATATATATATATATATATATATATATATATATATATATATATATATATATATATATATATATATATATATATACATATATACATATATACATATATACATATATTCATAGTATAGATGCGAATAGTGAGCGTCCTTGTGCGGTTGAAAAATGAACGAATGAGCCGGCAAAATGAATGTATAATGTATGAGGAAATGATCTTGATTTTTCCTTTTTCTATCATTTTTATGGCCGATGTAGTAAAAATGGTACGGAATATAATACACGAGAAAAAACGTTTCATTATCAAGACGAAAAATATATAATGAAATTTCTTAGAAAATTGAAAAATAATTTTCCTTTTTTTTTGGTGCGCTCGTTGGTTCCTTATAACATTTGATTAATGTAAGAAAATATAACATATATAAAAAAAATACGATTAAACGGATACAGCAGTAAACTATGGACGGTCAAGGATGATGAAATGAATCAATTTTCCCCGTATTTTTTCTATATATTTTATATTTTCATGAAAAACGAAAGATAATAAAATGAATTTTATTGGTTTTTTCATCCAAGTTTTTTTTTTGTTGGGGTCAATTTTTCTTTTATATACATATACACGAGGCAGATGGATTGCGTCTTTTTTATTTTGAAGATTGATGGTTTTCGACTTATTTTTTATATTAACAAATCCCATCCTCTTCACAAACGTTCGGTAAAACATCGTTTTTTTACGTTATATTAGCTGATTTTAATTAAAATGTTTATGTATTCATTTCGTAGCGCTAACCGCTTATACCTCTTACCTGCCCTAGAAAATTATGCAAATATCAATTTGCAAAATCCAATTTACTCTATAGTCTTAAACTTAATTAATCTCAGTGGTTTGTGAATGTTTATAAAAAACTTTTTTTTGTCATGTTACTTTATTTAAGAGTTAACTCCATTTATACACCAGTTCACAAGGGTTGTAAGTAATTTGAATAATTAAATTATATCGAAATTTTTTTCGTGTGCAGATTAGTTTCCAATAAATAATTAATTATTCGTCGTCTGTTGATTTGAAATGTGTGGTTTACTACGATAGTATTATGTGGCTATAGGGAATAATGTTTTTGGATTGATTCAATTTCTCACCTTGACATTCAAACAAAATGAAACAAATACAAAATTATTTAGCATCTTAATTATTCAAGTGGTGAATAATTGATGAACAAATGGTTCGCCCACCAATTTGTGTGTCGCATATAACAGTTGGAATTTGTATGTTAGTTTCTTTAATAGACTTAATGTTAACGTCAGAGTGAATATTTTAGCGTGTGCCGCATACATATTATGTACATATTGTTTGTCTTATAGTTGGAGTAAAATTGAACAGTTGGATCCTATAAGTATACAAATAGCGTTTGTTTGGTCATATAACATGGAACCTAAAATAGTTAAATAAAACATAATGCACAACAAATTATTTTTGGTAAATTAACGAATTGTTAAACTGCTTATATGTGTGTGGTAATTGTTTAACGAGTTTATTTTATTTTACAATTTAAAGTAATCGATTGTTTGTTAAATTAAAACAAAATTTAAAATTATGAAATTCTATAAAGAATCATTATCTAGCTCTTCAAATGATTTGAAGCTGTCATATTTTGAATTAAAAGAGTTCTAATAAAAAAGTCACAATTCATTTTTTTTTATATGTAGCTGCGTCTGGAAATTGAAATCAAATTGATGTTCCGCAATGTTGAATGATTTGGCCAACAAATCCAGAAATCGATGAAAACGGACCCGGAACATGAATTGAGATGTTTTCGGTGATGTACGATGAATCAATATGGCCGAGAAGAACGTTTCCTATAAAGGCAGCGTCTAAACGAACTCTTCTATTTTGAAGGGTGCAGATTTTGTAGTAGTATCACCTTGTCGTATTAGGTGATAAGCGTGCCACATTTTCATGATAAGGTACATATATCATAGTCGTAATCCCAATTGGTTTCCTTTAATAGATGTAAGAGGAATTTTTTTTGGACATGGAATTTGTCATGGAATTCACTGATCCATCGTTTGATAAACCCAAACATTGAATTCGCTTTGGCCATGATGCTATCTATATGCCTGTTAAACGTCATGATTTGGATAAATGTGACACCCAGATCTATAGTTTCACAAATACGCTGCAATTCGGCGCCCTTGATTTTGTATTTATTGATTATAGAATTTTTCTTCTTGTGAAACGGCATAATGACACTGAGTTGCGACCACACCACTCACTAAGACCATTAATATCTTGTTGCAATCGGTCAGTATGGCTTCTTTCTATGATGGTATGGAACTTTTTAATATCATCTGCAAAAATGAGCAAGTCAGAATGGTTTATAACCTCTGTAACCGGTCGATGAAAACAAGAAATTTCCATGGTCCAATATGTGATCCTTGAGGAGCACCCGGGGTAACTCTGATAACTTTGGATTTCTTATTTCCAATTAACACATATAAAGTGCGGTTTGTTAAATACGAGCTAAACCAAATCCAAATGCGTTAAGACTATCGAGGGCATTACGACGATAAATAGAATCAAATGCTTTGTTAAAGTCTGTGTAAGCAAAGCCATCTTAATATATTTATTAAGATGGCTTAGGTGTAAGCTACATACATACATCTAATAATGCTTTTCAAATTCGTTAATCGTTTTACTAGTAAATTCCACTAAATTTGTGGAATTTGATGTACCTGGTATGAATCCATGTTGTTTGTTAGAAATATGACGTGCCAATGTAATTTTAAATGTGTTGCAAACGACCAGCTCAAATAATTTTGGAATGGATGATATGATGTCGTTGAAATTCGTCTCTAACATGAAATGTCATCTCTTATACCCGATTTAAAGATTGGTGTGATTTTTGATATTTTCCATTTATCTGGAAACACGCCGATTAATAACGACAAATTGAAGAGCTTCTGCAATGGATGCACCAAAAAATTTGCATGTTTCTTTAATATAGATGATGGTATATTATCCGGCCCACATCCGTCGCCAAAGCCAGTCAGTGCAGACATAATAATTTCATCAGTAATTCTAGGAGCAAAGATCGCTATATTGTTGTTGTTATTTAATGTTTGTGCTGTATTCACGTTATTTTCTGTTGGTTTGTATACAGATTGAAAAAAGGAAGCAGACATATCAGCTTTTCCTTGGCGTCAGAGCTGTTTGTGTTATTGTAAGATATATTGGTTGAGTACCCCTCAATTTCTCGTTTAGTTCTAAACGTATTATTCATAATTTGTTTACAAACTTTTGATTTTAGTTACATTAAATAGTTTTGAGATGAATGATAGGTTCATGCCTCAAAATTTCGAGTTATATAGCTTGTAAAATATTTATAAGAAATTACGAAGTGATTGATGCAACAAAAGCGCCTACATATTTTAAAGAATTGAACCAACTGATCGACATGGCCTTTCAATAAGAAGTTTTTTTTTAAATTTGAAATTAAACATACGTTTTGTTAAAAATATATGTCATTCTTTATTGACTATTCATTGATAAAAAATAATATCTAGCAAATGCCCACTACGAGTACGGTTGCAGAAGTTGATCCTTTGGTTGAATGTTTCGATCACATTTCTACATAATTGGGGCTCTACCTCATGAATGACACGGTCGATATTGGCTTTGACGCCTTTGATTGATAGTGGGTTATTCTCACAAACCTTATTTTTTGCATAGCTCCACAAAAAATAATCGAATGGTGTTAGATCACACATCCTTGGTGGCCAAGGAACATTCCCTCTTCGCGAAATTAGTCGTCTATCAAATCTGTTTCTCAATAAACCGATTGTTTTATAGTCTTGTTGAAACCGCAAACCGTTAATATTTATACCATCAATTATTGGCCATAAGAAATTTGTTCTCATGTCTTTGTAGCGAGCATGCATTGATAGTAACAGGATTACCAGCTTCATTTTCGAAATAATGCGAACCACATATCTCCGGTCCATAGAGCGCATCATTCAGTAACACGAGAAGGATGCAATGGTTGCTCAATCACTGCTCTTGAATTTTAAGAATTCCAAATGAGACAAGTTTGTTTGTTTACGTAGCCAGACAAATGAGCTTCATCAGAAATAATAATTTTTTTGAAAAAACAATCACCTTGTTGAATGACCAATTGGATCTTATAAGGATGTAAAGATAAATCCTTGCTAAAATTCGCCATTTGGTCGTTGTAGACAAGGTTAATTATTAAGAACGTCGTGAAATAGATAAACATGGGTTCTCTGCAACACTTTCTCTCACTGTAGCAATATTTTCGGTTGAACGACCTGAACGATCACGTGTTGCTCTTTGATGTTTGCACCATTTTCATAATGGTCATATCATTTACTAAATGGTCAACCTTCTACTGTATATTTTTTAAACAACTAAATAATATAATTTTTAAAATGGCCACTTTATACTTTATTTAAAAAATAGTTTTTATTTGAAGACCTTTTACAAGGCCGGCATAAAGGCTCTTAATAAGAAGGTTGATGAATATGTTGTTTCCCCTTCTTGGCTATAGGCTAGAAACGTTTCATTTCATCATCATTTATAGTCCAAACTACAAATTATTAATTATAGCCTTCGACCTCTAGATTTCTATCATCTTCTCTTCAATATTCGAAAATTTTAAATTTAAATAGATCAAAATTTACAGCAAGATACAAATTTTCACACAAAGTTTTTAATTTTTCAAGAAATGATTTCGGAGATAATAGATTTAAAGTCCATCGAGATGGAGCTATAACCCAATGTTACTTGCCTATAATTTGTAAAAAGTAGTTTAAAAATAGTCTTACAATTGGTAGGAGGATGCATTGAACTCGAACTTCACTATGCAATACATGAAAGCTTTCAGAAAACGCTATGTACCAATATTTAGCTCTTATTAAC